>CM075271.1:3550000-3554347 GCA_037678475.1 x Bolboschoenoplectus mariqueter
AGGGTTTAGGGTTTAGGGTTTAGGGTTTAGGGTTTAGGGTTTAGGGTTTAGGGTTTAGGGTTTAGGGTTTAGGGTTTAGGGTTTAGGGTTTAGGGTTTAGGGTTTAGGGTTTAGGGTTTAGGGTTTAGGGTTTAGGGTTTAGGGTTTAGGGTTTAGGGTTTAGGGTTTAGGGTTTAGGGTTTAGGGTTTAGGGTTTAGGGTTTAGGGTTTAGGGTTTAGGGTTTAGGGTTTAGGGTTTAGGGTTTAGGGTTTAGGGTTTAGGGTTTAGGGTTTAGGGTTTAGGGTTTAGGGTTTAGGGTTTAGGGTTTAGGGTTTAGGGTTTAGGGTTTAGGGTTTAGGGTTTAGGGTTTAGGGTTTAGGGTTTAGGGTTTAGGGTTTAGGGTTTAGGGTTTAGGGTTTAGGGTTTAGGGTTTAGGGTTTAGGGTTTAGGGTTTAGGGTTTAGGGTTTAGGGTTTAGGGTTTAGGGTTTAGGGTTTAGGGTTTAGGGTTTAGGGTTTAGGGTTTAGGGTTTAGGGTTTAGGGTTTAGGGTTTAGGGTTTAGGGTTTAGGGTTTAGGGTTTAGGGTTTAGGGTTTAGGGTTTAGGGTTTAGGGTTTAGGGTTTAGGGTTTAGGGTTTAGGGTTTAGGGTTTAGGGTTTAGGGTTTAGGGTTTAGGGTTTAGGGTTTAGGGTTTAGGGTTTAGGGTTTAGGGTTTAGGGTTTAGGGTTTAGGGTTTAGGGTTTAGGGTTTAGGGTTTAGGGTTTAGGGTTTAGGGTTTAGGGTTTAGGGTTTAGGGTTTAGGGTTTAGGGTTTAGGGTTTAGGGTTTAGGGTTTAGGGTTTAGGGTTTAGGGTTTAGGGTTTAGGGTTTAGGGTTTAGGGTTTAGGGTTTAGGGTTTAGGGTTTAGGGTTTAGGGTTTAGGGTTTAGGGTTTAGGGTTTAGGGTTTAGGGTTTAGGGTTTAGGGTTTAGGGTTTAGGGTTTAGGGTTTAGGGTTTAGGGTTTAGGGTTTAGGGTTTAGGGTTTAGGGTTTAGGGTTTAGGGTTTAGGGTTTAGGGTTTAGGGTTTAGGGTTTAGGGTTTAGGGTTTAGGGTTTAGGGTTTAGGGTTTAGGGTTTAGGGTTTAGGGTTTAGGGTTTAGGGTTTAGGGTTTAGGGTTTAGGGTTTAGGGTTTAGGGTTTAGGGTTTAGGGTTTAGGGTTTAGGGTTTAGGGTTTAGGGTTTAGGGTTTAGGGTTTAGGGTTTAGGGTTTAGGGTTTAGGGTTTAGGGTTTAGGGTTTAGGGTTTAGGGTTTAGGGTTTAGGGTTTAGGGTTTAGGGTTTAGGGTTTAGGGTTTAGGGTTTAGGGTTTAGGGTTTAGGGTTTAGGGTTTAGGGTTTAGGGTTTAGGGTTTAGGGTTTAGGGTTTAGGGTTTAGGGTTTAGGGTTTAGGGTTTAGGGTTTAGGGTTTAGGGTTTAGGGTTTAGGGTTTAGGGTTTAGGGTTTAGGGTTTAGGGTTTAGGGTTTAGGGTTTAGGGTTTAGGGTTTAGGGTTTAGGGTTTAGGGTTTAGGGTTTAGGGTTTAGGGTTTAGGGTTTAGGGTTTAGGGTTTAGGGTTTAGGGTTTAGGGTTTAGGGTTTAGGGTTTAGGGTTTAGGGTTTAGGGTTTAGGGTTTAGGGTTTAGGGTTTAGGGTTTAGGGTTTAGGGTTTAGGGTTTAGGGTTTAGGGTTTAGGGTTTAGGGTTTAGGGTTTAGGGTTTAGGGTTTAGGGTTTAGGGTTTAGGGTTTAGGGTTTAGGGTTTAGGGTTTAGGGTTTAGGGTTTAGGGTTTAGGGTTTAGGGTTTAGGGTTTAGGGTTTAGGGTTTAGGGTTTAGGGTTTAGGGTTTAGGGTTTAGGGTTTAGGGTTTAGGGTTTAGGGTTTAGGGTTTAGGGTTTAGGGTTTAGGGTTTAGGGTTTAGGGTTTAGGGTTTAGGGTTTAGGGTTTAGGGTTTAGGGTTTAGGGTTTAGGGTTTAGGGTTTAGGGTTTAGGGTTTAGGGTTTAGGGTTTAGGGTTTAGGGTTTAGGGTTTAGGGTTTAGGGTTTAGGGTTTAGGGTTTAGGGTTTAGGGTTTAGGGTTTAGGGTTTAGGGTTTAGGGTTTAGGGTTTAGGGTTTAGGGTTTAGGGTTTAGGGTTTAGGGTTTAGGGTTTAGGGTTTAGGGTTTAGGGTTTAGGGTTTAGGGTTTAGGGTTTAGGGTTTAGGGTTTAGGGTTTAGGGTTTAGGGTTTAGGGTTTAGGGTTTAGGGTTTAGGGTTTAGGGTTTAGGGTTTAGGGTTTAGGGTTTAGGGTTTAGGGTTTAGGGTTTAGGGTTTAGGGTTTAGGGTTTAGGGTTTAGGGTTTAGGGTTTAGGGTTTAGGGTTTAGGGTTTAGGGTTTAGGGTTTAGGGTTTAGGGTTTAGGGTTTAGGGTTTAGGGTTTAGGGTTTAGGGTTTAGGGTTTAGGGTTTAGGGTTTAGGGTTTAGGGTTTAGGGTTTAGGGTTTAGGGTTTAGGGTTTAGGGTTTAGGGTTTAGGGTTTAGGGTTTAGGGTTTAGGGTTTAGGGTTTAGGGTTTAGGGTTTAGGGTTTAGGGTTTAGGGTTTAGGGTTTAGGGTTTAGGGTTTAGGGTTTAGGGTTTAGGGTTTAGGGTTTAGGGTTTAGGGTTTAGGGTTTAGGGTTTAGGGTTTAGGGTTTAGGGTTTAGGGTTTAGGGTTTAGGGTTTAGGGTTTAGGGTTTAGGGTTTAGGGTTTAGGGTTTAGGGTTTAGGGTTTAGGGTTTAGGGTTTAGGGTTTAGGGTTTAGGGTTTAGGGTTTAGGGTTTAGGGTTTAGGGTTTAGGGTTTAGGGTTTAGGGTTTAGGGTTTAGGGTTTAGGGTTTAGGGTTTAGGGTTTAGGGTTTAGGGTTTAGGGTTTAGGGTTTAGGGTTTAGGGTTTAGGGTTTAGGGTTTAGGGTTTAGGGTTTAGGGTTTAGGGTTTAGGGTTTAGGGTTTAGGGTTTAGGGTTTAGGGTTTAGGGTTTAGGGTTTAGGGTTTAGGGTTTAGGGTTTAGGGTTTAGGGTTTAGGGTTTAGGGTTTAGGGTTTAGGGTTTAGGGTTTAGGGTTTAGGGTTTAGGGTTTAGGGTTTAGGGTTTAGGGTTTAGGGTTTAGGGTTTAGGGTTTAGGGTTTAGGGTTTAGGGTTTAGGGTTTAGGGTTTAGGGTTTAGGGTTTAGGGTTTAGGGTTTAGGGTTTAGGGTTTAGGGTTTAGGGTTTAGGGTTTAGGGTTTAGGGTTTAGGGTTTAGGGTTTAGGGTTTAGGGTTTAGGGTTTAGGGTTTAGGGTTTAGGGTTTAGGGTTTAGGGTTTAGGGTTTAGGGTTTAGGGTTTAGGGTTTAGGGTTTAGGGTTTAGGGTTTAGGGTTTAGGGTTTAGGGTTTAGGGTTTAGGGTTTAGGGTTTAGGGTTTAGGGTTTAGGGTTTAGGGTTTAGGGTTTAGGGTTTAGGGTTTAGGGTTTAGGGTTTAGGGTTTAGGGTTTAGGGTTTAGGGTTTAGGGTTTAGGGTTTAGGGTTTAGGGTTTAGGGTTTAGGGTTTAGGGTTTAGGGTTTAGGGTTTAGGGTTTAGGGTTTAGGGTTTAGGGTTTAGGGTTTAGGGTTTAGGGTTTAGGGTTTAGGGTTTAGGGTTTAGGGTTTAGGGTTTAGGGTTTAGGGTTTAGGGTTTAGGGTTTAGGGTTTAGGGTTTAGGGTTTAGGGTTTAGGGTTTAGGGTTTAGGGTTTAGGGTTTAGGGTTTAGGGTTTAGGGTTTAGGGTTTAGGGTTTAGGGTTTAGGGTTTAGGGTTTAGGGTTTAGGGTTTAGGGTTTAGGGTTTAGGGTTTAGGGTTTAGGGTTTAGGGTTTAGGGTTTAGGGTTTAGGGTTTAGGGTTTAGGGTTTAGGGTTTAGGGTTTAGGGTTTAGGGTTTAGGGTTTAGGGTTTAGGGTTTAGGGTTTAGGGTTTAGGGTTTAGGGTTTAGGGTTTAGGGTTTAGGGTTTAGGGTTTAGGGTTAGGGTTTAGGGTTTAGGGTTTAGGGTTTAGGGTTTAGGGTTTAGGGTTTAGGGTTTAGGGTTTAGGGTTTAGGGTTGTAGGGTTAGGGTTTAGGGTTTAGGGTTTAGGGTTTAGGGTTTAGGGTTTAGGGTTTAGGGTTAGGGTTTAGGGTTTAGGGTTTAGGGTTAGGGTTAGGGTTAGGGTTAGGTTAGGGTTTATAGGTTAGGGTTTAGGGTTTAGGGTTTAGGGTTTAGGGTTAGGGTTGAGGGTTAGGTTAGGGTTTAGGGTTTAGGGTTTAGGGTTTAGGGTTTAGGGTTTGGGGTTGAGGTAGGGGAGGGTTGTGGTGCAAGTTTAAGTTTAAGTTTAAAGGGGTATACTCAAGTACAGGGTTTCACAGTTT